>JAZKJV010004645.1:0-19769 GCA_037367405.1 Ottelia alismoides | reverse complement strand
TTATACTTCAAGTTTTTCTTACGTGTTGCTAGTTTTGCTTAAAATTTAACGATTTACATGTCAAGTAACATGCAAATTACTTACATTAGTTATATAAAGTAAGTGGTGGTAATAAAATCATTTACACTTATGAAGTAACATCAACAAAATCATTGGAAAAAATAAAATAGATCCATGGATCGGCCCGTGGCAGACTTTGGATAGAGATTTTAGAACCTCGATCATGGGCCATCCCGGCCCCACATTTTTTCCGAATATACCTATGACTACCTTCAATACGCGTCTTGGAGGGGAAGATATCAATGAATGCCCAAGCATGAATGGAGAGAGCTGCCGACAATCGATTTTATACACTCAGTTTGGATTTGAAAGGATCCTTATGCAGATCCCACCCAAATTCATGTCAAAGTATACCAACCAAACATTGCTTCAATAAAACAGTCACAGCTCTCTCATCCGATGTTCGATTCGAGAAATTTCAAATGCGTTAGATTTCTAAGGATGAGCACACCCAACAAATATTCCTTTATTAGGCTCAAAAACGAATTTTATACAATTTGTTTAATAAGCTGCATCTATTTGATCACCACCGGTTTGCATGAATTTTATACGATTCACCGTTGTGTTTCAAGTTGCTAATTCCATAATAGGATTGCATATGCTTCTTGTTACATTTGTTTGAGGCGGTAAAACTCGTCATTTGCTACCAAATGTTTTTTTTAGAACAATTTATGCCTACGATGCCAAATTGATATAGTTGACCGCGTTATTTTGACATACGAAAAACCATATTATCGAAGATGTGAACACCGAGCATCTTACAAAATTTGAAGCAGGTGGGTTCAACAAAGTCTTACGAATCATGTCAAGTACAAGACAGATATAAATATGATAATGAGACTTCAACCTTAATTTAAGCTTTATGTGATATCCAATATCCTTTAGAAAATTCCATCAGAAAAGAGGTCAACCACCTCTCTCAAATGGCATAGCTGTGCAACAACATTGCAATTGAAGTTAAATTTATGTCCTGTCTTTTTTATGCACACACCCCGAATATTTTCTTTAAAATTCAATAAAAAAATCCCACCCCACAACACAACCTTCGTTGGTTGCTTTGCCATTGTATGGCCTTTGTGAATAAAAAAACCCTCCTCCTTTTCTTCATCCACAGGGTTTGACTTTCCTTTTTTTTTATTTTTTATCAATTTAAGGTATTGCTTTTGTAACTATTGCCACATGCCATCTGATTTGCTTACTTCAAAGTAGATTGGATTCTAAAATTAGTCATTAAGTCCGTTGTTAATTTGATTCCACAACTAAGTTTGCATCATTTAGTCCTTTTTATTGTCTTGATTCAGAATTTCCTATCACTTCAGCATATCAAACTAAGATTTATTTAAAATCGGATCGAAGTGGCTTTGTCACAGTGTACCAACCTTGATCCAACCAGGTCGTTTCATTCTATCTTATACAAAAAGATTATATAAAAACTTAGGGATTGGATTCGATTGGCCGGTTCGGTTAGGTTGAATCAGGTTGTTCAAATCCGGATCCTAGGATCTGAAAAGTGGAACCAACGCCCGGCCTATCCCAAAGTCCAGTGTGGAGCATTGAGCTTGACCTAGCTCAAATCTAGAAAGTTCAACTCAGACCTGTCATTTTGCTCGAACCATGGGCGGAGTCGAGGTTCGCATTTTTTTGTAAATCATGGACCAACGCCCGGCCCAAGACCCACAAGTTTGGGTCGTGCTTGACCCGCTCCCAACAATGCACAACATATCCATCAAGTAGACTTAATATCTGAATATCATCACCATTGATTGGATTGCATCGGACTCCAACAAACGGATTCAAACCAATTTTAAGCTGTAGCATTAATCCAACATCAACAATTAAATTACCATGATATAAGTGACCAATTTGAATTAAAATATTCAAATATTCGTCTATATGGAACATATATCTTATTAACTACAGAACAAGTTAACGTTTATGGTATATTGGAAACATGTGTAAAATACTTCAATTTATGTAATTTAAGACACCCCAAAAAGATCCGAGATGTAATCATATATCGTGAAAACCAAACAGGAAAAAAATGCAGCAAAACACCTTATACTAAATGTGCAGCAGAACACCTTAATACCTTATACCATTACATTGGACCTCATACCAATGTAATGTATGTGTAGAAGTGATCGGCGGCACAACTTGTTGTCCATCTTCCATCAATCTCCCATATACCGTTGCAGCCCTCATCTGCGGGTATATGTAAGGCTCCAAAAATTCATAATTGTGGTCATGCTATGGTATCACAATAGAGGAAAGGGAGCGTGCCTGCCGTTAGGCACGCTCCCTATTGCGTAAGTCTGAACTGTCTGATGGAAAATAACACAACTGTTCTATTGCAACTATCTTCTCACACAGTGTGACTCTCAGAAAATTCTCAAATTCGGCATTCGTTTAGATTCAGCTCGCTAAAAGTTCGTTCAGACTCTCAGTTCGAAAATAAATGAACCAAACCTTAACACAAGTTTAGGCTTGATTAAATAAACAACCCGACCATCAAAATCATACGTTCGCTGAGGTTCGACTCATCAAAAGTCCAATATACATATAAATACATATATAAAAATATGGGGGAAATGGGGTTGTCCCTAGGGAAGCTAACTTAACTCACTCACCCCATTTTCCTCATTATTATATTTTTTTTTGAAAAATAAATCCATAGAAATTCATAATTGCATCCCTATATTATGTCATTCAAGATTCGTGAGAAACAGATACTCCTACAACCTCCGTCTAAACAGTCACTTTTAATGGCCGCAGAATAGTTGAAATCGGTCCCATCTAGATGGAGGCCATAAGAGTCTATGTTTCGCACGAAATTTGAATGACATAATATAGGGGATATAATGATGAAAATTCATGGAATTATTTTCCAAAGAAGGGGAAAATGGGGCGGGAAAGCCAAATTAGCTCTTTCAGGAGACAACCCCATTTTACCCTAAAAATGTACATACATATTATGTATGGGTTTGATGGGGTTGTCGTTGGCTGCCCCGAACTATTTTTCCGTGATTTTTTTTATTTTTTTGAAAAATATCACCATGTATACTCATCTATATATCCCTCCAATGTCATTCAAATTTTGTCAGAAAGAAGAATCGTATGCCCTCCATCTGGAACAAGTCGATTACAACAATGTTTACACTGTTAAAATTGCATGTTATAGATGGAGGGCATATGCGTCTCTATTTCTGACGGAATTCAAATATCATATTGGAGGAATATATAGATGAATATACATAGGATATTTCGCAAAAAAAAAATAATACAAAAAAATAACCGAAGGGCAACCGATTGACCGCCCCATAGGGGCATCCCCATTTTTCCAGTATATATATGGGATATTTACACCCCTAAGTAATTTTGTAATTACAATCATAACCTCACGTAATCGTGAATTACACGAGAAACCTCAGATATTCACTCTGTCTCACACCCATAACCTTCTGTTAGTTTTCCCGTTAACCCAACCATATCAGTGGCTTAATCTAACCCATGATCTACCCAACATCTATTATTTTTTTCAAAAAACCCCTCTTCCTTCTCCAACCTCGATGCCCTCCTTCCCGCCCCTCCGCTTCCACCCTTCGCTATCCCTCTTGCCCCTCTGCCTCCGCCTTCCCGCCCCTCTGCCTCCGCCATATGCCCTCCCTTCATCCACCTCCAACTCGTACCCCTCCCCTTCTTCCTCCTCCATCTCATCCCACGCCCGATGCCCTCCTCCTCCATATGGATAAGGATTGCGTCCTCAAGGGCGGCCTCGTCCCCACATATCAAGCGTGAGATCTTGATGAATATGTATTTCATCATCTTTATGCATCTATTTTAGATTAAAATCCCTTATAAAATACATGTATATAATATTAACTCCATATTCTTACTAATTTGCATCTATGTGTAAATATTATACTCTTATTATTATTTTAACCTAAAATAAATAAAGAAAGAAAGGAAAATAAAGAAAAGTAAAGAAAGACGTTATATATGTTACAAGCTGACATGAACCTCGAGAGAAGGTCAAGACTTGACCTGATCGATCAGGAATAAAGTAGGGAGAGATAGGGTCCTTAAATCAGAAAATCCCAAAAAAATATGTTGTAAATATTTGTATACTTACACTATTTTATTTGTACATACATTGACCTCAAATTAAATAATTTTCAAAACAAAAGTTGTAAATAAAAATATTCCCTAAATAACAAAAATATTTACAAAATAAAATCATGTACAAAATAAAAGTAATCACATCTAGAAAAAGCCATAAAGTGATAATTGAAAGACTAATTTCGACTACATATAAACTCAAATTGAACCAAACTCACTTTCAATGTATTCTAAATTAAATTATCTTTAAAATGGCTATGTTCTCATAATTTTTAGAGCTATTCTTTGAAAGATGGTTTTCTAGGATGGTTTGTGCAACTTTACCATTTATTTGTACATATTGTATTTGTAAATACTTGTAAATATTTTTAATAATTATTTAAAATAAAAAATAAAAAAATTAAAACAAAAAAATTGTAATTTCCTTATTTAACTATGTATATAATGCACCATGTATATATTTTATTTATATAGTTAAATCCCTTAAATAACCCTCACAAAAATAAAAAAACATTTATTATTTAATTTAATAAAGTGACGGCCCGGGAATGATTGACTTGGGTTAGCTGGTAGAATGAGTCAATACTGGCAGGTTAGCGGGTACTACTACAAACCAAGCCCCCTAATATAAATATCAATCTCAGATTATGTTTTAATTTGAAATATGAAATCAAATTATCTAGTTTAAAGCCTCCAATATTCCCATAAAATCAGTCTAGATTTAAAGCCTCTGATAAACTAGATAAGATTTATGGAAGACGAACAGAAAAGTCGTAGTAAACCCGCTTGCTCTTGAAACTTCGACAGGACCACGCATGTTGACAGATAGACAGATGCAGTTGGACCCCACGAGAGCCCACTAGAGGATAGGACGGGCGTTGCTTAAAATTTTAATTAATTAATTAATTAATTAATTACGTAAATAATTTTAACACTAATCCTTTAGTATCTTTATCTCATTTCAAATTTTTCTCTTATCTCTTATATCCATTCAAAATTTTGAAATTCAAACTCCATTCTTTTATCTATTAATATGGATCCCCCTTCTTCATTTCAATTTGATCAATCTTTGGTGAAAGGAGCTTATTCTCTGAGAGCCATCTTATCGTAGAAGGGTGCCTAGCATCTGAGCCGACCAGTGACAGCGAGTCAGACTTAGTCGAGGTGATCCATCCGCTCCCACGGTGAGGTCCATATTTTTCTTCTCTTTTTTTAATCTAGGTTAATCATAATTTATTTTGCATTTTTTATTCATTATCAATTTTATATTTCTAGATCTCATTTTAATCATTTTTTAATCACACATAATGATTTGATCCTGATCGGATCCGATATTTCATCTCATTTTCTTGATCTTGTCGCTTCACGTTCTACCTCTACCATCTCTCACATCCGACCACACACGGTGGTCGAAGATCTGGTTTCATCCGTCATTTTCCTCGAAACCGCACTCGCCCACGTATCTTGATTTTATTTTTTCTAATAATAACCGAGTCCAAGCCGTCATGCTCGAGTCGATATTTTATTTGTATATTATTTTTAGGAATAAAAAAATACAAAAAAATAAAATAAAATAAAATAAAAATATTAAAAAAAAGATTTATGAAGTTTCTATTTTTTAAAGGAAAAAGTTTATTCTGTTTCTATTTTACAAAAAATAAAAAAATATATAAAGCAGCGTAGCAGGTGTCGCCCCTCCAGCCCGCAGGCGGCGCCTGTCGCCGCCCATCTCAGCATCGGCCAGCCACCCGATGTGCGGCCGCCACTCCTCCAGAAGAATGTCGCCCCGCTCCTGAAGCCCCTCCGACTGCCTCAAACCTCCGCAGATCCGCCACCGATTCCAGTGTTCCATCTGTCATCGTCATCCAAGACTCTTTGTCGCCAGATTGGCCTGCACCAAACCTCCAAAAACTCCAGCCACTCGTCCGCAAGAGCGGCCTCCGCGCGTGTAGGGGCGCCCAACACCACACCGCCCCACCGCGCCCCCTACAACCGTGTGACTCACCAACCTCCTCCATGCGAAGGGCCACCCAACACCACCTCCCTTCATCCGTAGGAGCGGCCTCCGTACGCGTACGTCGTCAGGAGCCTGCTAGACCACTGCGCACCCAGCAACGGTGCCATTTTATTGGGTCATGTCATCTCCAAATATGGTATGGAGGTTGACCCAGCTAAGATTGATGTGATTTCCAAGTTAGAGCCATCGCAGAATTTGAAGTGGTTGAAGTCATTTCTGAGACACGTGGGATTCTATATGTGATTCATAAAGGACTTCAACAAGATCACCGGACCTTTGACCGAGCTTCTGTGTAAGGAGATTGAGTTTGTTGTCGATGAGAAAGTCCTCCTTGCATTCAATCAGATGAAAGAAATGGTTACTAGTGCTCCTGTCTTACCGCCACTGGATTGGTCTCTTCCTTTTGAGATTAGGATGGACGCCTCAGATTTCGCAGTTGGAGTTGTTTTAGGACAGAGAAGGGATGGGATATCATTTGCTATACACATGCTAGCAATACTCTGGATGAAGCACAATGAAATTATACAGTTACAGAGAAGGAGATGTTAGCAGTTGTGTTTGGGCTAGAGAAGTTCAGATCTTATTTAATTGATTCCCACGTTATTGTATACACAGATCACACTGCCATACGACGCCTGCAGGCAAAGAAAGATGCCAAACCACGCCTTATCATATGGTCCTTATTCTCCATGAATGTGATTTAGAGGATATAAAACTAGAGTGAAAAATATTGTGGCAGATCAACTTTCTCGTACCACGGATGCAGAGACCTGTGAGTAGAACATGATCCCTATTTCTGAAACCTTTCCATATGAGGCTATTTTGTTTGTGGACTCACTCCCTTGGTATGTTGATATTGTGGCTATCTTGTCTCCAAGAAAGTTCCACAAGATTGACCGAAGTACAAGGTAGACAGATTTCTGTCAGATATTAATTATTACAGTGGGAAGATCCGTACCTATTTCGCGAGGGTGCGGATTGTATTTGGAGAAGGTGCATTCCTCAGGAGGAGCACACTAGTGTACTTGAGCACGGTCACAAATTAGAATCTGGTGGGCATCATTCAGGAAAACGCATGGTAGCAAAGGTTTTACAGAGTGGCCTATGGTGGCCCACGTTGTTTAAGGATGCTACATGGTATGTTCAAGGTTGTACCGACTGTCGGAAAATGGGAGGAAATTTTGGTTTCAAAGATACCATGCCCCTAAGGTACATACAGATTTATGATGTTTTTGATGCTTGGGGCATAGACTTCATGGGTCCATTTATTGTCAGTCAGGGATTTCAGTACATCCTGCTCGCTGTGAATTATGTTAGTCGATGGGTGGAGGCTATCCCCACCCGAGTCGCAGATAGTCATACAATGTGTTCCTTTCTCAAGGACAGCAATATTGCACTGTTTGGAATTTCCAAAATAGTGATTTCAGATGGGGGAAGCTTGTGAATGAGTACTCCATTGAGCACATAGTTGTGTCTCCTTACCACCCTCAGACTAATGGCTTGACCGAAAATTCAAATAGGGAGATCAAGACTATATTGCAAAAACTTATACATCCAAATAGAAAGAACTGGTCCCAAATGCTTGATTCGGTTCGATGTGCTTACTGGACGGCGTACAAGTCTCCTTTGGGTATGTCTCCCTACAGATTGGTGTATGGAAAGCCTTACCACCTGCTAGTGGAATTAATTCACAAATCTTTATGGACATTCCATGTATGCAATATTGATTACGAGAAGGCAGGAAAAACAGGAAGTTGGATTTGAATAGATTAGTAGAATTCCGAGACTTTGCATATGATAACTCACTCGTATATAAGGAGAAAGTCAAGCGTCGACATGATAAACACATTCGGCGGTAGACTTTCTCTCCTAATCAGAAAGTTTGGTTATTTGATGCTAAGTTGAAGTTGTTTCCAGGAAAATTGAAAAGTAAATGGTCATGACCGTTCAACGTGAGAGTTGTGTGTGACAATGGGAGTATTGTCATATCTGGGTTGTCATAGAAGCACATCCATTTGTTGTGAACGAACAGTTGCTGAAGCCATATCTAGATCATGATACATTCCTGTCTATCGTTGATTCTATACTTGTGGTATCATGTGATGATATTTTGATTCCATCTTTTGCGTCTGATACATGAGCTGACAACCTTTTGTATATCCTTTCGTTTCTTTCTTTCTTATCATTTTTTATTATTCACCCCTTTTCTCTATGTATATATGCTATACTTAGGATGTGATTTACCCTAAGTATAAGGGGGTAAGTGATTTGTGTTGTTCATATTTGTCTTGTTCATCACTCCTATTGTTGTCTATACTTAGGGATGCTCTACCCTAAGTGTAGGGGGGTGATGTTGTTCATATCGTCTCTTTTGTGTTTTTATTTGTTTGTCCTCTCGATTGTCCCTCAACTTGTTGATATTCTATACTTAGGGCTATTCTACCCTAAGTATAAGGGGGCAAGACAAGCCGTTGAGTCCGTACATTCTCTTCACCGGTTTTCCGCTTTTGTACAATCTTCTATACTTAGTATTACTTGATCCTAAGTATAGGGGGGATCATCGACTTCTATTCTTTTCATCATTTCTTTGAATCGTTGTAGCATAGGAGTCTTTTCACTTTTCTATACTTAGTACGAGTTATGTCTTCCTTTGCCGCTCTCTGATCACAATGAGGACATAGTTTGAGCTAAGTATAGGGGGTGTCGTATATATTGTATATACACTTTAGACATAACTTGTACTTTTAGTGATTATTTGGGGATATGTATATAAGTTTGCAAAATCCACGTGTATGTATATAGACTTTGATCACCTTTCAAAAAAAACAAAAAAGAAACAAAAAAACAACAAAAAACAAAAAAAACAAAAATAAAAACAAAAATAAAAATAAACAAAAATAAAAAAACAAACATAAAAAACAAAAAAATCCTTGTATATACATGTATATATTTTACTATCCATTTTCTCTTTTAAAAAAATCCCTAAAAACTACAAAACCAAAAGTCTATAAAAATTTGCATAATTAAAATTTCAAAAAAATAAAAAAATCTTTTTTCACAGGTGCATCATTTTTTTTCTTTTTTTTCAAAAACCTGTAAAAAAGTTCAAAATTAGATAATTGCTTCAAAAAAATTGCTTTCTTTTTGCATTGTGCATATTTCGTGCATGTGCATTTTCATGATAGTATTGACATTTAAACTAAATCTGGAATAAAATTGAAGAATGGAGCTTAGTTAGACCTTAATCCACTTAATTTCAGAGGAACCTTGTAAGAAATGGAGTTAAGACTTTTCAGGTCCTAGTGACATAATTCTTTGAGTCCATAAGACTATGTTCACATGTCATCTTGATTAGTCTAAGTAGAATATTTAACAACACAAGCATGATTCTTTCAGACCGTGGTTTATCTTGACAAGCACTCACTTTCAAAAAAATCTTGGACAAGCACTCTACACGTAGCTCTTCGTGGAGGAGGTAGTCAGGAGGCAGAATCTTTTGGCTTGAAAAAGCATACGAGGGTAGTACATCTAGGGAAACCTCTCTTCTTCCTCTAGGGAGGGTTGTGCATCTCAATCCGATCTTATAACATTGAGGTGTAAAGACAAGATGTTGTGGGGTTGCAATAATGCTTCAAAAGAGCGATAGTCTACCAGCTTAAGAGGAAAAACTCCTTATGTGCATGCTGTACCTTGCGTATATTTCAAAAAAAAGAGAGAAAAAATGTAGAATCTCTAAAAGTGGACATACCTGATTGAAAAGTAAAATACATGCCGGAGTGTGTATACAAGGATAAAGAAAAAAAATAATAATAAGAGCTTCAAAGTCAAATTTTTGTAAGCTTGCAGCTAGATGACTTGGCTTCACTGGTCATGCATCCAAGGATAGGTAGCTACACTGGTTACCGTCCATTCTTTTCTCCATCTCCTCTTCTTGAGCTGGTTGTACTTGAACTTAGAAGGGGATATCCCCGTTCCTCAAGGAAAGAGTTGCTTGATCGGGGGACTAGAGTTACCTTGTTGAGGGAGGCTGTTTCTTTGCTACTTTTAAGATGGGGAGCTATATTTCACTTACACCGTACAAGTAAAGATTCATAGTCATAAGAATTTGTGTGTGTAGGCTTGTTCAGACCTTGTTGAGGAGACCTGATGTGGAACTTAGAGGTTGTTAGGTTTTAAATCCATTTCCCATTAAGGTTCCGCCACATTAATAATCCAAAGGTCTGACAGAGCTCCATACTACAATTTTACGAAGATAAGTTTAATGCTCAATATTGTCTTAATTTCTTTATTTTTCCTATCTTTTTCTTTTATTCACTTATTCTTTCAAATAAGTGTTTGCTAAGGGACTAGCAAAGGAAAGCATAAGGGGATGATGAATCCGCATTTCATCATCTTTATTCATTTATTTTAGCTCAAAATCCCTTATAAAACACATGCATATAATACTAACACCATATTCTTACTAACTTACATCTGTGCGTAATTATTTTACACTTATTACTATTTTAACCTAAAGTAAATAAAGAAAGAAAGAAACGGAAAATAAAGAAAAGTAAAAAAAAGAGTCTGTAAATATGTAATAGATAGAGGCTGACCTGAACCCTGAGAGAAGGTCAAGACTTGACCTGATCGACCAGGAATAAAGTAGGGGGGATAGGGTCCTTAAATCAGAAAATCCCCCAAAAAATATATTGTAAATATTTGTATACTTACACTATTTTATTTGTACATACATTGACCTCAAATTAAATAATTTTCAAAACAAAAATTGCAAATAAAATTGTTTCCTAAATAATAAAATTGTTTACAAAATAAAATCATGTACAAAATAAAAGTAACCACATTTAGAAAAAGCCATAAAGCGATAATTGAAATACCAATTCCGGATCCATATGAACTCAAATTGAACCAAACTACTTTCAATGTATTCTAAATTAAACTATCTTTAAAATGGTTGTGGTTTCATATTTGTTGGAGTTACGGTTTGAAAGATGGCTTTTGGGGGGGGTTGTGTGATTTTACCATTTATTTGTATACATTGTATTTGTAAATACTTGTAGATAGTTTTAATAATTATTTAAAACAAAAAATAAAATAAAAAATAAAATAACAATTTTAAAATAAAAAGGTAATTTCCTTATTTAACTATGCATATAATGTACTATATGTATATATTATATGTATATAGTTAAATCCCTTAAATAACCCTCACAAAAAATTAACATTTATTATTTAATTTAATAAAGTGATGAAAATAAAAAAATTAGTTAATTAATTATGTAGATAATTTTAACACTAATCCTTTCTTATCTTTATCTCATTTCAAAAGTTTCTCTTATCAAAATTTTGAAATTTCAAACTCCATTCTTTAATCTATTAATATGGCTCCCCCTCTCTTACTTCAATTTGATCAATCTTTGGTGAGAGGAGCCTATTCTCCGAGAGCCATCTTGTCGCAGAAGGGTGCCTAGCCTCCGAGCCGTCTGGTGACAGCGAGTCGGCGTTCGTCGAGGTGATCACGGTTTCTATCTGCTCCCACAGTGAGATCCACATTTTTCTTCTCTTAATTTTAACCTAGGTTAATCGTAGTTTATTTGAATTTTTAATTCGTTGTCAAATTTTATATTTCTAGATCTCATTTAATTATTTTTTAATCATACATCACGATTGATTAGAATCCGATCCGATATTTCATCTCATTTTCTTGATCCCATGGCTTCACGTTCTACCTCCACGATCTCTCACCTCTGACCGCGCACGGTGGTCGGAGACCCGGTTCCATCCACCATTTTCCTCGGAACTGCACCCGCTCACGTATCTCTATTTTATTTTATTTTATATTAATAATCAGGACCGAGCCGTCGTGCTTGAGTCATTTTTCTATCTATATATTATTTGCAAGAATAAAGAAAAAATACAATACAATAAAATAATATAAAAAAGATTTCTGCAGTTTCTAATTTTTAAAAGGAAAAAAATAAAAAGTATTTCTATTTTTTGTTTTGTAAAAAAAATAAAAAACTATATAAAAAACAGCAGCGCCGTAGGCGCCGCCCCTCCAGCCTGCAGGCAGCGCCTGCCGCTGCCCATCTCAGCATCGGCCAGCCACCTGATATGCATCGCCACTCCTCCAGAAGAACGCCAACCCGCTCTTGAAGCCCCTCCAACTGTCTCAAACCTCTGCAGATCCGCCACCGACTCCAGCGTTCCATCCGTCGTCGTCATCCAAGATCATCGTCGCCAGATCCGCCTGCACCAGACCTCTAAAAACTCCAGCCGCTCGTTCGCAGGAGCGGCCTCCACGAGTAAAGGGACACCCAACACCACCTCCCTTCATCCGCAGGAGCGACCTCCATGCGTGTACGCTGCCAGGAGCCTGCAAGACCACAGTGCACCCGTCGACGACCGACCACCGCCTTGAAGTCCTCCATCGGTCGCTGCCTTTGCTTGGAGGTGAAGGAATACAGAGGCGACCCCCCTTTTGGTCCTAGTTGAAGAACAATGAAGATGAACCCTAGTTTATTTAAAAAATAAAGAATTGGTCAAATTGCAATAAAGACCCCAGAGGTTTCAAATATTACAAAGAAGCCCCCCGTCAGCCTCATGCGCGTGCAGTGCATGCCTCCTTTTTGCGGTAATTTGCAGTTTACACTCTTCTGTTTATCTCTGTTATTTATTTAATGCAAAAACATTAACTATTTGCATTTCAGTCCATGTGATCCGGACTATTATTTTCTTGTGCTTTTCTCATTGAAATTATTGTTGGCTTTGTTCAAAAAAAATCTTAGAAAATTATGCCATGCTCCTATTTGCATGTTCTATCTCGCATGTAAATTTCATCGCATTTTTTTGATATTTTTTTTAAAAAATAAAAAACTGTATTTTTTCCTCTGTCCGAAATTCGAAAAATCATAAAAATTCAAATATTGTGTCCAAAAAACTAAAGTAGTTTTATTTTTGTGTGTTTAATTTCCTGTCCAATTTTCGTGCATTAACTATGTATAAAAGTAAAAAATTGCAAAATACTAAAAAACTTTAAAAAACATATAAAATTATAGAAAAAATTTAAAAATATGATTGCAGTTCCTGTTTGTGGATAATTTCTTGTAGTTCTTAAGAAAAATCATTTTCATAAATTTTGTATTTATTTGCTATTTTTAAATTTAAAAATAATCTTATTTTCTTACTGTTTGCATTTCCCCTGTTTTTATTCATTTTAAAAATCTTAAAAAAATATAAAATCTCTAAAAAATTATAAAAACAGAAAAGAATTTATAAAAACACAAAAAAAATCTCTGGATATTTTTTAGCATTATTGTTATATTTAAAAAATAAAAAATTGCATTTCTTTTATGCATGAATTTGTTCTGAAAATCATATTTTTGAAAATTTAAAAGTACAAAAATCAAAATCATAAAAGTTTGAAAATAAAAAAAATAAAAAAATATAGAAAGGAAAAAAATAAAAAATTAAAAGACAAAAATCCTACAAAAACCAAGCATAGTTTGCATTTGAGATTCCCTTTTTCTTTTGATTGCTTTTTTTTGATTATTTAAATAACCACCGGGAATTGTAGCCTCCCTGAGTTCGATCTGTTAGCTATACAGGTAAATAAGTAGCAAAATCTCCTGCCACATTTTCTTGTAATTATTGGCTTGAGAAGAAAAAATAAATTTGTTTGTTTGAGCCAGGAATTTGGGATCGCAATGACAATATTAAATTAATAATCACTCCTCGAACATCTTGACCCAACAGATCTCCTCCCTCCACCGCGTCCGCCACCCACACGTCGTCCTCCTCCATGAGGTCATGGCCTCCAAGTCCAAGATCTATTTTGTCATGGAGCTCGTCTACGGTGGCGAGCTCTTCGAGCGTGTCTCCAAGGGCTGCCTCAAGGAGTCCTCTGCCCGCCTCTTCTTCTAGCAGCTCCTCTATGCCGTCTCATTCTGCTACTCCCGCGACGTCTACCATCATGACCTCAAGCCCTTGAACCTCCTCCTTGAACACTCGGCTGCCTCGAGGTCTCTGACTTCGACCTCTCTGCCATCGCCATCTGCAACGACCCCCTCTTCCACACTTTTGTGCCACCCATGCCTACGTCTCCCCCTAGGTCCTCACCCGTAAAGGCTACGATGCTTCCAAGACCGACATCTATTCCTGCGATGTCATCTTGTTTGTCCTCTTGGTGGTCTACCTCTCCTTCCACGACCACAACCTCATGGCCATGTACCACAAGATCTACAAGGGGCGAGTTCCGCTGCCCCTGTTGGTTCTCCCCCGAGTTCACCTGCCTCTTCAACACCAACCCCGATACCCTCCTCTTCTTCCTCCTCCAACTCGCGCCATCCCCGCAGAGTAGCATGTAGTTGCGGTCACCCGCGAGGCGACCACCCCGACCTCCTCTGCCATCACCCTCCTCCTCCCTAACAGTGATGGATTCCTATGGAAGAGAAGGAATAAGAAGAGAAGGAAGAGGAGTGGCATCATTTGTAATTACCATGAATCTAATGGGTGAAAATGGTCCATATTTGACGGATTCCATCTATGTTAACGGAAAAATGAATGGTTGTTAACACATGGTCATGTTATGTAAGAGTTAAGCATTATTCGGGGTTAATGATGTAATTCGCGATTACGCATCTCAATATTGTGGATGTAAATATCTCTATAAATAAATATAGAGAAAACGACATGTTGAGCCCCATCCATCACGCATGAGCATCCTCCTCCCGCATTTGGGATAATCACCCTCCCAATCACCCTCCCAATTTCCCAACTTTTTCCAGATTCCCAATATATCCTACCTTATAGGCCTTGTGGAAACAAAAATCAGGCCACAAACAAGGCCTAAATTTGAAGCACTTATCCCGAGTGGTTGGGAGTACTGCCACAACAACACAAGCCTCGGGAGAATCTTTTTTCTCTGGAAGGCTGACTCCTGGAGCTGCACTATTTTGAGTCTCACCTCGCAGGCTCTCACCATGGGCTGCTCTAATAATGTGGGCTCTTTGTGGTGGTCTCGGTTATATATGGAGCTAATTGCGCAATGGAGCGCAAAGAATTATGGGAGCATCTCAGTCAATTAAGCTGCCAAATGAAAGACCCCTGGCTTGTTATTGGCGACTTCAATGCCACAAGATATTCCAATGAGAAGACGGTGGGCGCCCTTCCCCCCAAGGACCCATGTCGGAGTTCAACGACTGTATTAATCAATGCTCCCTCCTCGAGCTTTCTTCTAGCGGCAACCCATGGACATGGTCAAACTCCACCGGTTGGGCCCTCCAGGATTGTTGCAAGACTTGATAGAGCCCTCATCAATGATGCATGGCTCACCTCCCTGCCGCAGTCCAAGCTCATTTACGCACCCGTGGTGGCCAGCGGCCACAACCTCATGACGGCGGAGATTGCGCAGTTCCAAAACCACCCAAAACCTTTCTGCTACTTTGACTACTGGGCGAAAGGGACGGGTACATGGGGGTGGTGAGCGAGGCATGGGGAATCCAGCCCTACGGTTCCCCCTATTCAGAGTCACGAGAAAGCTCAAAAATGTCAAAATGGCTCTTAAGCTCTGGGCATCCAAAGAGGCTCATGTATTCACGGAAAGAGAAGGATGCTGAGGTGTTTCTTAATAATCTTAGCGTGGCTCTCTCTTCCGCTCCCGTTGACCCCTTCCTTGCACAACTGGAGGAAGATGTCAAAGACTACCTCCTGAAAATTGACAGTGGCATGGAATCCGCGTGGAAGCCAAAAAGCATAGTCGATTGGCTAAGACTAGGGGACCGCAACACGGGGTTCTTCCACCGTGCGGCCAAAATGCGGGTTAATATGAACTCCATCCCCTCCCTTATTAATGAGAAAGGCCTCGCCATTGATAAACCACTGGAGGTTTCTACTATGGTCGTTAGGTACTTCGAAGCACTGCTTGGTCCGGCATTACCCCGATCGCCCCTGGTGGCGCCCCCCATGTCCATGTGCATTCTGATCGATGATGCACGAACTTGGCTTATACACCCGTTCTGCGAGGAGGAAATATGGAGATCCTTAAGATCCATATCCCCCTTAAAAGCTCCTGGGCTTGATGGCTTAAATGCAGGATTCTTTACGCGGCACTGGCAGTTGGTTAAGGCCGACATCTGCGCTGCCATGGATTTCCTCGATGGGGGAGGGTATGGGTCATACAGGTGAACCACGCTTTCATCACTCTTGTGCCCAAAGGTACCCTCCCCGGTCGGATTGGGAGACTACAAACCCATCTCATGCTGTAAACGTCCTCTACAAAATTTTCGCAAAACTTTTGGCTTCCAGGTTGGCGGTCGTTCTCCCCCATCTGATTTTGCTAAACCAATATGCTTTCATCAAGGACCGATCCATCAGGGATAACATTCGCCTAGCTCAAGAATTGATATATGGCTTCGATAAGCGGCAGAACCTTAACAAGGCTTGCGTGAAGATAGACATTACCAAAGCTTTTGACTCAATTGAACACTCGTTCGTGCTGGATGGTCTAAGATCTATGGGCTTTGATGATACTTGGGTCAGGTGGATTGAGAACTGCATATCTTCTGCCTCCTTCTCGGTGATGGTGAACGGGTCCCCATCGTGTTTTTTCCGCGGCACTCGGGGGCTTTGCCAAAGGGACCCCATGAGCCCCCTTCTTTTTACCATTGGGCTGGAATTCCTTACTTGCATTGCCGACCAGGCGGCCACCTCGGGCCGTATCGAACCTCTGGGGAGGGGAAAGTCCACTGCGCCTACGCATCCAATTTACGCGGATGATCTCCTACTCTTTTGCAAAGGTACATCGCGTTCTCTTATGACTGTCAGAACAATCCTGGATGAATTCCATTCGATTTTCGGGGCTACAAATGAATGCGAAGAAGAGCAAGATCTTCCGCTCAAAGCACTTCCAAGTGGGCTTTGGGGACACCCTCATGGTTGGTATCCTCAACCAGCCAATGCCAACAACTTACCTGGGGATCCCTCTATCTCCCTCCTTTGGGACAAGGGGAAACGACAAAGCTTTGGTGGAGAGGGTGACGACCCTCCTTTATGGTTGGAAGACCAAGTCCCTTTCAATGGCAGGTCGCCTCCAACTCCTCAAGTCTGCTATCTCGTGTACGCTCCTATTCTGGGCCAACGGCACTACAATACAGCAAAGCTCCGTGCATAAGACTGAAATGCTTTGTGTTGGCTTCCTTTTGGGGCGCAAAAGACATGATCTTGCGTGGACCACTATCTGTCGCCCAAAGGAGCAGGGGGGCTTGGCCTTCGCTCGTTGTCCATTGTATGTGATGCCATGTTAGCCTCCTGGACGTGGAGGCTCCTCACCTCAAACTCCTCGATGTGGGCCATCTACATGCATCGCAAACATCTGTGAGATCAATCCTTTTGGGATGCGGGTCTCTCATCTTCACATAGCCCCACCTAGAAGGCTATTCTGCGCTTCAGAGACGTCCTTCGTCCAGCGATTGATGGTGACCTGCTGAACTACATATGGACTCATTCACAGCGGGGTTTCTCTTTCTATAGTGTTGTGGACTTCCTACACCCATCCACCGGCACGCCCGCCTAGTCTGCTTGCGTCTGGGCTAAGGGAACACCTCCTAAGTTCTCTCTAACCCTCTACAGAGCAGTGCTGAATCGGCTACCAACAACTGTCAGGCTGGCTCATTTTCGGATCTGTGAGCACGTCAATTGCTTCCTCTGCCACAGGGATTTTGAATCGCACGCCCACATATTCTTCGGATGCACTTTTTCCTTGGCAGTTTGGGTGGAAGCTTGTGCTAGTCTTCTCCCTTCCAACACCCCCTGTCCTACCTCTTGATGATCTCATCTACTGGATTAATACCATCCCGGACAGCGTAACTCGGACCCGCATGTCGACCATGCTTGCTGTGGCGGTGTGGTACATTTGGTTGGACAGAAATCGTCTTTGGACGGAGCCATCGGTGGGGCTGCCCAACAGTAATGACGCTAGAAGGAATGTGAACCATGTGGTGAAGACAATCAAGCTCCTGCTATGATTCGGCAAGACCTGAATTTTTGCCTCCTTGGGTCTTGCAATCTCATGTTACAATCAAGTATACTACTCCAATTATTGGATACTCTCCCTGTAAAGTTCAATTCATAAAATAGAAAGTCCAATTACTTATAAAAAAATATATCCTACCTTCCCAAGGAAACATCAAGGGCACGTCTCTTCCAAAATCCGCACGCACGGTCTCGCCCCCAACCCAAGTCCTTGTCCAGTGCCCAGTGCGCCTGCGGCATTGCCCTTCCCCTCACTCCGAGTCTCAACTCCCTCCCCTCGGTCTCGCCCCGTCGTCCAGCTCCCATTCCAGCGCCCACCCCCCCCCCCCCCCCCCCCCCGTGACTCGCGAACCCTAGTCTCACCCTCGCGAGCCCTAGCCGTCACCCGCAGGCCGCACGGCGCCTCTCCTTCGCCAGCCCTAGCCGCTACGGTAATCCGCCCCGCTTCTTCCAGTTCTTCACATTCTTATGCATGCAGTTGTCATTTCCAAAGAATGGAATTAGTTGCTACAACATGCTATATCTTGTCTGATTGAATGAAAATGCTGACTTCAAATGTTTGTGCAAAGTTAGGTTGTAAAATCATTATTAAATCATCTTTGTAAATCCAGTACTTATTGTGCGCAGTGAATGTTGATTATTCTTAAACGAGCCTTTAGTGATCAGGACCGAGTCTTTACTGACCTGAACCGAGCAGAACCGGACCTGAACGTTTTTCATTTTATGCAACCTAACTCGAGCATGAAAGTATGCCCTCCTTCCAGTGGCACCGCCTTCCTCCCGTCTTCTATCGCAGCGGCATGCACACCTGCACATAAACACCTCCCTCCTGTGCCCTCCCACATGCTTCTCTCCTCCCATCTTCATCAAAATAATATATAGACATGTATGCATGTCTGGTTTCTGAAATAGTAAAATCCAGACCATTTTGCGCCCTAAAGTCTCACGCCTGCCAGCTTTTCCTCGCCGATCTACTCTGCCGGCTTTCTTGCCGCCAGTGCCACCGCTTCCTATGCCTCCTGCCGCTGTCCCCTCCAGTGACTTGCCCCTTTTGTCGACGCTCTCCCGTGCTGCCTCCTCGTCTTGTTGTTCCTATAGATGCCACAATAACAGTTTACTTTAGCATTTACATCAATATTATTTGAAGAGTGCATGCATAGTACTTGGAGTGCGTGATCGAGTTTGTGTGCATACCATGACAATGAAGGCAAAACAGTAGGAAAAAGATCATACATAATATGTGAAGGGGTCGAAAGAGTAATATGAAATAATTTTTTTGAGACCCAAGAAAGGGGAAACACGTTATGGTGTCCGCCCCAGAGAAATTTTATTCAATAAAAAGGTTTAAGGGGGACTTACATTGTCCAGGATTCGAGGAAAAATCTAGATTGAAAACACCATTTTCGCAGTAGAACCGATGAGAAGAAAAAAGAAAATTATTTCCGCCTAACCAAATAACTCAAATGGTAGCCAAGGGACGAAGGGTATCCTCCCTAGCTCGATTTTTAGCATGGTGCATGGATTCCCAAAAGTGATCCAGGTCCTA